>QNQO01007198.1:0-22256 GCA_003290165.1 Berberis thunbergii
TGTGACGAAGGCATCCCGATCAGGAACATCTAAATACGATAACAGTTTCAATCATTAGGTCATTACTAGCACCAAACCGAGTTACAACTTGCTCTGAAACAGAAGTACGGTGCAATGGATAATCTTAAGTTTCTCTCCATCTCTATCTTCCATCCATTAGTTTCACCATCTTATTACAACACTTGCAACATCTCCAAAATCAAAATCACCCAATTGGAGAAATTCCAATCGCCTAAATTTCCCACAAAACACCCAAATCATTGCAAGAGGATTATTGGCTTGCACATATTTCATATCAAATGATCTTAAGTCACATGGTTTAAGAGAGAGGAAGCATATAGGCTCATGATGTACAGAAAAAAAAGAGAAACGAGGAGAAGAACCAATATCTGATTTTCATCGTCATCTTTGATTTCAAGCAACCACACAACAAATATACCAATTTCAAGCAACCCCAATTTCGCCCGCAGAAAGTGATCACTTTGTGATTTTCATCGGCAACTACATCATTTTCATATGTAACTATATCCGCTCGAACAGAAAGCCTGCAAGAGGATTTGAAGAAGAGAATAAAACTACCCGTTAAAGCGAAGGACCTGTTACTGCGAGAAGAAAAGAAGGGAGAAGAAAGAAGAATGGGAGGAGAGAGAAGAAGAAAAAGGGAGGAAGACAAGCTTACCTGGTTGGAGTTCTTCGTGGCTGCTTTGGTAGTTGGTATGCTTTCTTGTTCTCGACGAGATATGACATCATGGTATGAAAGGGTTAATTTTCCATGGTTTTTGATTCCTAGGGTGGGGACGAGAAATGGAAGTTGTAGAAAATGAATTTTTTTTCACTAATATAGTTGTGGAAAATGAGTTATAACATTTTTTATGCGAGTCGAGGCACGAGAAAAACTTGCCACAGAATAAAATTGGCTATGAAATTGTTTTACACGGAACTCGAGGTGGATTGGGTTCCTTTTCCTCGAGAAAAGTGGCTATCATACAAGCCCGTATTATACTTTCATTATAAATAGGCCAAGGCTCTTATGTTACCTAGCCTCATTGTAACTACTTGTTTGTTTTCTAGTTGTTGAAGCTTCTGCCATCCATACAATCCTAGTTGAAAATATTTCGTAGCCACACATCGAGCCACAAAGAAATACAAAATATATTTTTTGGTTCCCACACCTTTTCTCATTTCACTTGTCACTTCACTACCAGCGCAATCATTGTCCAATTCTTTCTCTATCTCCAAATTTGAATATTAGTCTCGAGTTGAGTTGAGGCATAATTTTATTCTCGTAATGGGAGTGCACAACAAGACCAGCGAACACTAACTTTCCATAAAACTGTAGATCAAGTATGACAAGTATGAACTATGCAATCCTAGTTGAAAATTCAAGAGAAGTGAATGTCCCCAAATTTGTCACATTACAACTCCACATTCGTAATGGGACTTTGTGACTATCCATCCACTAACTATCTACACCTTTATTGACATACTTAAAATTTTTATTATTTCTTTCTTTGCCAATAGCCCATACTACTACATGAATTAGTATTTCCAAGCCCATTTACCAAATGTTGACAAGCTGGAAAGAGTTCCTGCCAAATGCATGCCGACTATCAATCCAGGTGATTAAAGAGGAAAAGTTTGAAGCATTCACGTGAAACTCAGACATAGCCTTGTTCCATGACTCTCCCACTAAGGGATAAGAGAGAAATATGTGATCAATTGATTCCTCAACAACTCAAACAAGTTGCAGTGTTACAGTGATTGGAAATGATAAACCCCTAATATTGTCAACTTGAGGATTCAATCACGTAAAATAGTCTAAAGGAGTGTGACCCTCGGAGGGATCTCCTAGTCCACATGAACAACTACTTTCTAATTATGTGGTCTGGGGAGGGGACACACCTAGTTGCCAGGGTTTGATGCAACTATTTCACAAAAATTTCAATCTTTGCCTACCCAAAGCCATTTGTCTTTTTTGATCTTCATCAAGATGATGAACTTATCAGTGATAGGCTAGATGGGTTAGATATCTGCTATATTTTCCAATCATTCAAGTTTCTTCTATTGCGAATGTTTCACCCATGATTTATGTTCAGTTTCTTCTATTGCGAATGTTTCACCCATGATTTATGTTCCCCCAAGCGCTTCGCCTATGCCTCGCTTAGCAATTGGGGGCGATTTTTTTATTTTTATTATTTTATTATTTTGCATTCTTGGTGAATTTTTCAAATACTTGTACATATAATGTGTCATTTTAACTACTAAATTTGACAAAATAAATCGAAGAAGAAGAGATGGAAAAATGATAAGAAGATTGGTGGAAAAGAGGAAGATTAAAGCTCCAATCAATTCAAAGGGAGACTCAAGATTAGGCAATATGATGTCTTTTTCAAACATTCCCAGATTCACTGTGAGTCAAAGTTGTAAATGGAAGTTTCATTAATGAAAACAATTGAAATTTTTTCTCTCAATTTATTTATTAGATGTCATAATAACATAAAGATAATAATTGTCGAATGAATCTCAAGCTGCTTTCCTTCATCCTTGTATTTCCTTCATCCTTGTAGTCATATTTACACTCCCAATGAAGAATAATGTGACGCTACAGTATATTCAAGTAGACAATAATTGTAGGAAAGCCCAAAAGATCCCTTCATTTAATCATTTCGTACTATTTATAGGTACATACCCCCAATCCTTGGGTGACACCTGTCTCTAAATATATTACACTGAAATCCAATAGATTCCTGGACTTTTCTTGCACTCTACTCTTCCCTTACTAGATAGGGCTTCTTGAGCTCTTCCATTGGCCTTTGAACCACATCTAGTGATACCCTTAACGTCCACAATACGAAGTTCGGCCCAAAACTAATTAAACAAATATCGTATGGAATTACAATCCCTATCTTCCAATCCATCAATCTCACAATCTTGTCATAGCACCTGCAACATCTCTGAACTCTTAAGTCACCCAATTGAATAAATCCCACTACCTAAAATGCCTACAAAAACTTCCAAAAATCATGGCAAGAGGGTTGGTTTGCAGAGATTTCATATCTAATGATCTTCAATCTCAAGGTTAAGAGAGACGAAACAAAGATTGTTGACCCCCATTCTTGAAGGCGTGTAAGAGAAAGAGAGACAAGGAGAAGCTTTGTGCTTCATCTTTGCTTCACAGAATTCAATCACTACGACCTGTCTCTTGGCCAACAACAAGACGGAGAAGAAGGGAAGAAAACACCTATGACGACCGCCATAGAAGTAGAAGAGGAGAAGATGAAGGCCTGAAGGAAGAGGAAGACCTGAATCACAACTGCAGTTGATTTTCTATTGGGGGTGGAAGAAGGCTGCAAGAGAAGAAGAATGGAGAAGAAAGAAGAGGAAAGAAGAAACTGCTTACCTGGTTTGGAGCTCTCTCTCCATTGCTCTGCTCTCCTTGCGGCTAGAAAATGGGAGAGATCTGGTGTGAGTTTAGTCTTTGGTTAACTTTTTCTGGTTCCATTCCTAGGGAGGAAGAGCAGTGTTGTTAGGGCGGACGCCTAGGCGCGTTCGAGGCGTTTTGGCAAAAAACCGCCTCCAAATGATGCGGAGGCGGAAGCGGTGAAGTGAGGCGTCCGCCTCGGGCCGGGCCTCGAGCCACCGCTCCTCGGGGCCCATTTACAGCTTAAAAACCAAAAGTTCTATTGCAAGCTCCACTATCTTTCAAGGTTAAGAGGGGGTATTTAGAGTTTTAAACATGGACAGTGAGAACGACACCTTGGGGCTATTGTTTGTTGTTGTGGGTGTTCTTCTCCTTCTAATCAGGTTCCTTTTCTTCAAATTAGGTGTTGCCTCTTTCATATCAGGATGTTTTCTCTCTTCTTCTTCCTCCTTCCTCTTCTTCTTCCCTTTCCTTCCTGGTGTTTTATTTATAATCTGGTTTTGCAGCTTTTTTTTAATGATTCGTTCTATTCTTTTTTTATATCATCGGTTCTACTCCTTTTTTTAATGATCTGTTATGTGTTTTTTATATGATTTGTTCTGCCCTTTTTTTATATGATTTGTTCTGCTGCGTTTTTTTTTTCACAATAAACAATAATAAGTAATTATTTCAGTGTATGGATCATAATATTTTAGTATATGGATCAAAATTTGGTGCAAACTTTCAAAGTTAACCAATGAGACCTGCTGGCGGATGCCTCACCAAATTGCAAATTTTCGAAATACTGTTTCAAATTCAACCAATTAATTTCCAAACATTGTTTCAAATTTCTTAAAGTTAAACCAATGAGAAGTTGATGAACTAGTTTACATTATGTTTTGATGTTTTTCTTGTTGTTTCTTTTGTAGTGATTTAATGGATAGGCAAGTTATGTACACTTATGTAGTGCATCTTTTGCTATGCTATGCAGCTTATTATGTTTCCATTTCAATTCTAAATAATTGGTATGACTTTTGTACATATTGGGCATATGCAAGTTATCAAAATGATGATGAATATTACTTATCTAAATGTGTTTCAATTATTATAATAAAATATCTTTAAAAATGTTAAAGACCGCCTCAGTGAAGTGAGGCGTCCGTCTCGCCTCGCCTCGCCTCTGAGCGTTTTCAAGCTCATCCGCCTCTCCGCCGCCTCAACGCCTTAACTACACTGGGGGGAGAGTGAGTTAATTAACTTGTGGGAAAACAACTTATCACACTTTTTATGCGCAATTCGAGGCACTAAAGAAACTGGCCATGAAAAATCATTGCTATCAAACAGCCGTGAAATGCGATTCGAGGTGGACCAGATTCTTTTCCCTGGAAAAAGTGGCTTTCAAACAGACCCAGGAAGGCTGGAAGTTTTGGAAAAGATTCCACCTATGCAACAGTGTTGTAATAGGAGGGCTGATCACTTCCCATGCTAAAATGCCTGAATGCAAATGACACATACAATGCTATCCAACCACAATGGTACATACACTTTGTATTTGCTTTTATTAATGAAAAAACGCTATCAAATTTATTAACGAGAACTTATCAGGCTTATTGCGCGTTTGAGAACATATTAAGTGTTGGTTATATGGTAAACCCTGTAGAGTTGTAAATCATCGAAAGAATGGAGAGTTTACCTTGCACCGCGTAATGTATGCGGTTGGTTGTACATTTCAACGTCAACATATTCTTTAGCCATTGCCATAACCATCCATGGGTTTTGAGGGGCTATACTGGCCTGTTGAAGATCCCCAAATCTGCTCAGACATGAGTTACACAAAAGCAAGGTGCTTTGTCATCCATCACATTTTAATCATGACCAGCGCCATACTTTGTATATATAATTATGAAAGGCCTTAATAGCTCATTCTTGAGCTCAGGATACCAGTATCTTTTTGTGCACTATTTAAATTAGATTAATGTTTCATCGAAGGATGTGCATGATTCCAAGGAAAATTTGCCATGGGGAAATTACAAAAAGAAAGAAGACAACAGATGGGAAATTTTTTCCATTTTGAGGTTGAAGATGACTATATTTGGCAAAACTTTCTAAGGTGAACCCTAAAAAACATTTTCCACTTTTTTGTAACAAACTAAAAGGATAGTGATCATCACAAAATTCATGTTCTCCTTTACTTTTGGCAAATTTTCTCCAGAAAAGTATTCTTGGAATAAAAACACACCCTAAAAGCAAAGATTTGTGCATAAATTTTGTAAGCAGATTAGGGTTGGCAGGAGCTATTTCCTTCTGGTTGTGTTACACATTTGACCAGGTTAATCTAGAGATACATGACTTTTTGTAAAGCTTTTATTCTGGTTTAATGCTCTGCACTAAATTTTTTTGGCCATTGGCCCATACTATACATAAATACAATACTTAATTTTTTCTGATAAAAAATAACATCTTTGTAAAGTTCTCAAGTCTGTCTTTAAACTGTTTTTAGATGTTTCGGATATGTCTTACTTTCATTCTTATCTGAAGGGATAATTAAAATTTTTTGGAGGCCCAGACTTTTGAACAGCAATATCCTTATGTTGTCTTTCTTTATAATTGCTTGGGGCTTAAAAGCTGCTTTATGAGGTAAGGACATATGATAAAAGTGCATGTATAACTTGTCATATTATAAATCCCCAGGCCTGAGACTGAAGAGGAGAAGATGCTGAAGGAGAGATAGACCATCTAAAGAAGGAATTGGAGAAAGAAGATGCCAACATAAATGGGGAAGCTCTGGTAGAGTTTGGTGGGCAGCAAGTCTACACAATCAGATACTTGCCAGAGAAAGGGACTTGGAACTCCTGATCCTTGAGTTGGGATGACAAAGTTCGCTTTGGCCAGAGAGCCTGCTGACAGGCCTGGTTCTGGAGCAGGCAGAGTTACTTTTCCCCGATAGACCACCCTCTCAGTCTGGCCATGGCTGAGGAATCTAGGAGTATGGACCTTGCAGACAGGCCTCAGTCTCGTGGAAGTGACACATGGAAAGGCCTGGAGATGACCAAAAGAGCCTTTCAAGGTGGCAAGGAAAGGGTATTTTTTGGCAACAGAGAGATGGACAGGTAATACAGTCTTGTATTATTGCTGTTTTTCATATACACATATTCTCGTTCTTGTCACTTCTTAGAAAGGAAACATGTTATCTCTTTTTGCTACTTCATTGTTCATCATTTTCATTCTTAAGAAAGGAAAAACACTATTTGCTTCATCATTCACTTATTTCGTGCTTATCTTTATTTATATAGTTGGTCAGTTTGATTCCATTGATCGCGCTTCATCTTGTTACCGTAGCTATAAAGATATGAAGCAAGCGAAACAATGAATTCTTATCATAATTTTATTAGGGACCCATATTGGATGGATAGTGGAATTATATTGACAATTATGAGCCAACAGTTACATTGTACTTGGAAACTATTCTGTACGTGATCATAGACATGGTTGCGAAATCACCCACTCTTAGATTAGGATGGTTTGAAATTCTGTAGTTCGGGTTTTATTCCATTCATAGATTATATTGAGTCCAATCAATTTGAATTTGAATCTGGATGGAAAGGTCTGGTACCTGAACAAACTCTGACACAGCTCAAACATGATCTGACTTAGTCTTGATGTCAGAGTGTTTGCAACTCTAGTAAACCATTTAGAACATTCACCCTCTATTACTAATACTGATGCCTAGATTATTTTTGCAGGACAAAGTCTAGCGGTGACAGATGGTAAAATTGTTGGTGTGATCCTTTTGACACTTAAGCGGAATAATGTTTGGTTCTGAGTTTAATTGATTCCTTTTTGGATTTTGTCCCCAAAAAAGTGGAGCGCGAGAAGTATCAGATTACAGAAAAACCTCGCCTAATTTATTTTTTGCTGATACATTGTAAATTGCATTTTTTTCTTGCGAGTATGCTGTATCATTCATTGAATTTATGCAATTTGAACAGCTTCTATTTACATTTATTTTTTTCCTGACTCCCCATTGTATTGGAGTTTTGTTTGCTTTACAATCATTGTATTGTGTACAAGGGAAGTAACTGTTTGGATCCTGTGTTTCACCAATTCATGCTCATGCGTTATTTAACAAGTTATATTATTCTAATTTTGAAACTCCTTTTTCGTTTTTTGTTATTGAGATTAAATGGTGATGGTTGTTTAGGGAAAATTTTGACATGGCCTCAATTATCAAGGTTGTGGGTGAGACCAGAGTGTGTTTGTTTTCAGAGTCCAGACTTGAAATACGTTTTAGTTATGTGTATGGTTTGTCTATAGTGTTATTGGTGTGGGGATGGTTTGTTCCTAATATGGCTACTTTTAGGCGATCCTCTAAGTTTAGGTACATTGTTACTGTAATTTAGGTATGGAATGCATTTTCTAATGTTTTACAACAAAAAGCACGCGAGTAAGAAGTGCAACGGATATGCAGGTGGCTATTCTTCTTTAACTTGTTGCAAAGGCCAAGTAGCTCAGCTCCGGCTATTCAATTGGTTGGGTTTTGACATGACATATATTTTCTTTTTCCTCCTTGCATATACTAGGGTATCGGCTTACGTAAAGTGCGTGAATAGTCAATTTTTTTTTTTTTTTTTTTTTTTATATATATTTTATTACTGCCCTCCAATAATAAGTAAGAATTATTAATAAAATTCTAAATAAAGTAATTATTTATAATTTTAAGGTCTATGTATAGTTTACAAATAATTAAGAGTTTTGAATAAATTATGTTAGGGGCTAAGGTACAATTAATAATATTTGAGAGGTCGGGTTTTCATTGTAAATAATCTTAAATTGGGAGGGTAAAATGGTACATATGTGTAATATTTTTATTTAAAATTACAAAATTACCACTGGTCACTGTTCACATACCTATTGATTTTTTCTTCTAAATATAATAGAATTGGGAGGATAGTTTGGGCATCTTCTAAAGTGAAACGTGACAAGTTGAAAGCTTAATGATAACTTTACAAAGATACCTTGAGAGTTTTTCTTTTAATTAAGTGAAAGATGTGATAAAGTTGATTAAAAAGGGCATTTTGGGAAATTTAAAAAATGTGCATGTTGGAAGAGCGAATTCGCGTTACAAGTTTATATATTCTAATTATAAACATGACATTTCTTTCCATCTAATATTTTTGTTTTTTCGTTGATAATAAACATGACATGCATTTTAGTCCTATCGTTGCAGCAAAATCCCATTTTATCTTTTAAGGATGGCGATATGTAGACAACTACCTTATACAGGTTACACAGTAACCCGCTCAATCTTGCATGCCTCCAGTGTTTTATTTTCAACCCTTAACCAAATCTATCTAAACTATATAACTTCCCTTTCCCAAATGAATAGTAAAAAGTGTATGCCTTCAACTCCAATTTCTTTCCCATTTTCCCCTCCCCTACTACTACTAATTACATGTAAAGCTAACAAACCAATGAATAGTGCAGGGGGTATTTTTGTCTTTTAATTGAAAAAATATTATTACACTTTTCACAATTTTGCCCTTTCCAAATTCATGTTATTTATAATCAAATTCACGCCCTCTCAATATTCATTAATTACACTTAAGCTCTTAACATAATTTATTTGATACCCTCAAATTATCTATAAATTGTAAATAGGCCCTTAAGAATAAAAACACTATTACACTTTTTTATCGTTTTATTCTCCCAAAATTAAACTATTTAGAATCAAAATCAGTCCCTGTAAACATTCAATACCTAAGCCTCTAATATAATTATTTGAAGCCCTCCAATTATCTATAAATTATAGAAATGCCCCTATATCTAACTTTTGAATTTATCATTTTGCCTCCATATTTCATACTTTTACAATCAAAACTCACTCATTTCAAACATTGATTATTTATACCTATGCTCTTAACATAAATTATTTGAAGCCCCTTATTTATTTATAAACTATATATATGCCCTTAAAATTATATATAATTATTTTGTTTATAAATTTAATAATATTTTTCTTCTTCTTATTATCGAATTGTTTGTCATAAAATAAAAAAATTACTGAATATCCGTGGCGTAGTTTATCTGAGCACTTGGGGCCATCATACTTGGATACAATTGGCACAAATTTTCTGACATGGCGCGAATTTTGCAACAGCAGGATCAACCATTAGAAGAACCAAACATAACCTTGTTGGATGGTGACATTAGCCCCTTTCCTCTAAGGGTGAGTTGGATGAAATCCTATTTTATGAGAATCTATGAGGGAACTCCAATATTTAAGGTTAAATTGAGGCATACTTTATTATCCTCCATTAGATTTTATGATTAATAAAAAAATGAATATCTTATGAACATGAGAATCACATTCCTTAGTCCCCCAAAGTATGCGATTCTCATATTTATGAAACTTTCATTACCACCATTGATCACAAAATCTAATTGTAGATTGGTGAGTGAATATCAAATTAGCTTAGACGCAGATGGTACCTTCATGAATTTTCATGTAACCAAACACACCCTAAATGTCCAACTAGCAGTTTGATTAATTTAAAGCACGGAGTAGTTACCTCTATGAGAAAGGTAATTTATTTGTCAATTACATGGTTCAGATTTAAAAGCGTGGTACCTAAATTTCCGTGTTTTGTTTTTTTTGTTTTGCTCAACTTTCAGTGAAGAACAACTCCGCCAAAATTCATTTGCCCGTACCATGAGAATTCTCGTGTGTGCTGTATACATTTGATATAGGATAGAATGATCTAGCAATTAAGATATAGGATATAATGATCTAGCAAATGGTTTCCGTAAAATGCCGAGAAAGCAAGTTCGAGCATCTATTCCTAAAATAATTTATCACTTCTCTGTAGCACTGATGATCTATAATGAGTGTCACAGAAACTATAATGAGTGTCACAGAAACTATACCAAGGGGCAAAAGCATTACACCACACTAGTCCTTTAGGTTGCCTGCCAGCATCTCTTATGTATTTCACGAGTGATGCTAGGCGGCGAGGAAACGGGCGAGGGAGGGGGGTTTGACCCCCAATCCCCTCGAAATTCACACGGACGTGCATCTCGAGGGGGATGGAGGGTCACACCCTCCCTCGCTTGTTTCTCACTCGTTTCCTCGCCATTTAGAATCACCAGTATTTCACTGAGAGGCCTGAATAGTTTGACCAAAATGGATGCCTCAAATCTCACAATGAAATTGCAATGGAGTTCATTAGGCAGTTGAAGGAAATAGTCATTCATTTAAGGGCACAATTATCTAATGCAAGATTGAATTATGTAGACATGTACGCTGCAAAAATCTAACTTGATCAGCGATTTAAAAAATCAAGGTAATTTTTCACCATCATGACATGATCTCCAAGTCAGCAATAACGAGAGTTATGTATGTAGTGGTTCAAAGAAATTACCGAGTGCATGTAGGATGTGAAAGCCTTTAGTTAATAGTTTGATTTTTTTTGAGCACTACTACAGTGCCTGGTGGCCACCAGGCACCGTCCATATGCCTAGAGATATGAAATAATTCACATCTCGAGGCATATGGACGGTGTCTGGTGGCCACCAGGTACTTAAGAATTTTCCTTTTTTTTTTATACTTAATCTTTTTGACATGGGTACTTGAACTTTTGAGAACATGATCTGAAATAAAATAAAATTGGTAGAAAACTTACAATAATGCAGAATCCCAGAATCGTAGGTGCGGGGATGCGGAGGTGTGGTTGAAGACAAAATCACGAATTTGAAAATTGTTTGTTGTTCATAGCCGAAATATCCAGTAATTGCATTGTTTTGATAGGAAAGGAAATAACAGAAAACAAAGAGGCATTTCTCCACTTCATCAAATAAAACTGTCTCTCTCTAATTTTTATCGTATTAGTTAACTGCTCTCAGCGATTAACCATCACGTTCAAAAACTGCTAAGCAGTTTTTCATCACGTGCATAAATTAATATCTCATACTTGCACGTGATGAACTAATCAATAAGTAAACAAATTTCTTCACTGAAATGTTCATACAGATAAATAGACTGTGCGACCAGCAATATCCCACAAATCACGAAAGTTCACTATTATGTAAATGTTAGGTATACAAAGCAGGTCCAACAAGTAGAGAAAATATGTAGTACCTCAGACCCATTTTGTCACATTTGAACATCTCATGATTTCTCAATGAATATATCATTATTATGCATTTTTTTTATTCACAACTATGTAAACACAAAGTAAATATAATTGGTCGACCAATGAATACGACGATATGTGACATTCAATGTGGTTTTCCTTACATCTTAGAATCCATTGATTCATGTTCAATTATTTTTCTAGAAATACCCATTTAGGCCGAATCATTCATGACTATTAGCAGCATTCTAAGAGTGTGTTTCGTTGCATGAAATCCCATGTCATGAGATTTCATGAGGGGATCCCTATAATTTAGGCTAATTTGAGTATCAATCCACTTCCACAATTTGATTTGTGATCAATGGTGAGAATGAAAGTCCCATGAACATGAGAATCACATGCTTTGGGGGACTAAGGAGTGTGATTCCCATGTTCACGGACTTCTATTCCCACCATTGATCACAAAATCAAATGGTGGATGTGGAGTGATACATCAATTTAGCTTAAAATGTAGGGTTCCCCTCATAGATTCCCATGGCATAAGATTCCAAGCCATGGGAATCTATGAGGGGAACCCTACATATAACATACATCAAACTCAAACCTTAAGAAACCAGTGAAAGTCATAAGGGTACAAAATATGGGCCATCTTAGCCTAAAAAATATCACATAACGAGGAAGAGAGATCAATAATGCCTCGTTATTCTCATTGATTGATATATTGCTCATGTGGTATGAAACACATGCTATGGTATTTCTTCTTTTCCATGGAGCGTATGATTCTCATCACAAATACCATACATGTGATAGTTCAAATACACGTAATATTTAACTTAAGTGCATTACTCTACTCTATATTTTATCACAAACAATACTTTCACTTGACATTAAGACAACTAAGATGAATCATGGGGTTATTCATCTTCGATCATAAAATTTTTAGACAGAGTGACCTCATCTTGATCCTTAATCAAGGCGATATTTGTTTAAGTTTGAACTCTCATAATGCTCAAACTGTCACTTCGCTATAATCACACATTCATAGAAGCAATTGCCCATGTGATAAAGCCATCAATTTGTCTGACATACCTTTTATATCATGCACTAAGCATGTATCATAAGTGTATGCTTAAAATAAAAATAAAAATAAAAATAAAAATAAAAATAAAAATAAAAAAAATAAAAAAAATAAAAATAGCAATAATCAACTTAAATTGAATAACAAACTTATTATTATTCCTATGTGAAATTACATTTGATAGAAAGAAAAAACTCATGCATTGATCATTCATAATTGACAATTCATAATTGACAATCACTCATCAATGTCTACACAACCCAAGAGATTTGATATGACCATTAAATACAAACATGGGAATCAGTTTTGTAAATGGATCTGCTATACGTAGATATATACTTCACGCTCACTTCTTTCAGTGCAACCATATCTGTAACAAAATTGTATTTAGTATCTATATGTTTGGTTTTTGAGTGATACTTGAAATCTTTTGTGAAGGCTTTGACTGCCCGACTATTAGAGTACAATAACACTGTGCTTGCACATTTTTCTTGATGCCCAAGTGATTAACGAATCTCTTAAGCCAAACCGCCTCTTGTATTGCAGCTGAGAATGACACAAAATTATTTTCTATTGTGGATAAGGCTACACATATTTGATCTTATTGCTTTAAGAAATTACAACATTATTCAGTTAAAAAACATAACCAATGTAGACTTTCTTTCAAATAAATTTCCTCCCAAATCAGCATCAGTATAGCCTTCAAGATGCAAATCCTTTCCTTAATAACATAATGCGTAATCTGCAGTATTTCTTAGATACCTCAAAATTCTCATGACCATTTACCAATTAACTGGAATTGGATTTGATTAATATCTGCTTGTCATTCCAACCGTAAAACCTATATCCGGCCTTGTACACATCATAACATTCATAAGGCTTCCAACTACATTGGAATAAATAACTTTATTCATCCGTTCCTTTTCAAATGGAGTCTTAGGACATAACCTTTTGCTCACACCTTCGCATTTTGTAATATGAGTGTTAATGAGTTTACAATTTTGCATATTAAATTGTTCAAGAATCTTCTTTATATAAGATTCATATGATCAATCGTTAATGACTTTTGGCACATCTTGACGCCTAGTCGCTGCATGCAGATGATGATGGCTTAGGAAGTGGGAGTCTAGTCAATGCTCTTATGCCTGATTAGGACGACTCGCCGAGGGATCATTTGTCTACTTCAGATAATGATCGTTGAACCTGACTAGGTAAGTTTAGTCAGTTTCGACCGATGACGATATCTTCTGGTGCATCTTGACGCCTAGTCCGCTGCATGCGGAGGATGATGGCTTTGGAAGTGGGGGTCTAGTTAGCGCTTTTACGCCAAATGATGATGACTCGTCAAGGGATCATTGCTCTACAACAGTCAATGATCGCCAAACTTGATTGGGCAAGCTTAGTTAGTTTCGACTGATGACGACGACTTTTGGTACATCCCTACGCCTAGTTTGCTGCGCGCGGATGACGATAGCTTGGGAATAGGAGTATATTCGACAGTTCCATGATTGTGTCGGTGACTCGCCAGGAACCATTGCTTAACTGTAGACAAAGGTTACCCAACACAAACAGTTTGACTAACGATACAACTCAACCGACAACCCAAACCATCTGCCAGCATGAAGGGCCCGAAAATACTAATTTTAGAGCCCACAACATGGGTCGAAAGTTTCTAAGAAAGGCACAATGGCATGACAATATAAAACAAATTAGTAGAGTTACATAATGTGTGACGACCCGCCTCCCGCACTGTACAGATACTGTCCGCTTTGGGCTACCATCCGGCCCGCACGGCTTTAAAAGGCCTCTGTACAATGGGGAGATTGACCCTGCACATATAAAGATCATCAACCTCCCCTACCCAGACGATGTGGGACTATGTTTCCCCTTGGTAGCTCGCCCAACTCCTCTTGGGATCCACGGGCCTGTTGGGCCTATTGGGCTCCAACCCTCACCCTCACCCTCCCCCTCAAGTCCGCCCACACAAGGGTCTCACAGTCCACCCCCTTAAGGCCCAACGTCCTCGTTGGCCACACAGGCACAACGTCCACGTTGCCCGAGGGCCCACCTCCACGTGGCACACTTCCGGCTGGGTCAGGCTCTGATACCAAACTGTGACGACCCGCCTCCCGCACTGTACAGATACTGTCCGCTTTGGGCTACCATCCGGCCCGCACGGCTTTAAAAGGCCTCTGTACAATGGGGAGATGACCCTGCACATATAAAGATCATCAACCTCCCCTACCCAGACGATGTGGGGACTATGTTTCCCTTGGTAGCTCGCCCAACTCCTCTTGGGATCCACGGGCCTGTTGGGCCTATTGGGCTCCAACCCTCACCCTCACCCTCCCCCTCAAGTCCGCCCACACAAGGGTCTCACATAATGTCACTTTCATCAAAAGTTCTGTTTTTGTTCTGAAAAAGACATTACAACTATTTTGGAGAAACGGATCCAAGAAACTAGGGACCAAACACATAAGAAGAAACGACAGGGGATAAAACGGCTTCCTCAACAACCTGTCCCGAAGAGCCAGGATTTTCTTCCAATATAATAGTCCTGAAAGCAACCTTTTTATAATAGAAAAAATCGAGGTCAAGACCAGGGCACTCTTATCTAATAAGCTTCAGAAGTTACAGCCTGCCTTGAACGACCTCTGATGACACCTGCAGCTTCTGCCTCGAAGCCCTGGGATCCACCGCGCCTACCAATGCGGCGTAATGGGAACACTTTTCTGCCAATAAGTGTTCTGCTTCACGAATGCGGCGAAGCCCCTCAACAACTTCTGACTCGAGTTGTCGTCATAACAACCCATTTGGTTTCAGCTCACTTCTTTTCAACAATCTGAGCCTGCAGATCAGACGACCACTAATCCACTTAACCTTCTATGTGCTTCAACTCAGCACGGGCTCGCTCCAGTTCCGCTCGAGTAGAAACCAGGTTGATTTCAGTTCAACTTTTACGACTACCAATTCTGCTATAGACGGAAACGTTGTGGTTCGCATAACTTCCGAGTCTGCCGCGACACGAGACTCCTGCAGTTGATTCGTCAAGGAATCAACCCGAAGGAGAGCATCCAAATATGACATCCATAAGTCTGCGAAAGCCTTCTCCAAAGCAAGCACTCTCCCACGAGCATCGAGATGCATCACAATAGAATCATATGACTCAGTAGTGCGAGCTGCCGCTAGGGACCCATGGTGACTCACGACGTCGACCATTTGTCCGGTGCGCTCCCCCTCTAAGCCAAAAGGGGGACAAAAAGATCCAGCGAGAGACTATGATCCCCTAGGACCATCTCCCGAGCAGACAAAGATCGTTCATGCTAGCAATAGCCGCCTCCTTCTCTAATAAGGATGGCGACTCGGAAGAAAAAACAACCTGATCAGTGGGTCGTTCCTCTTATGGAGAACAATAGGGGACATGTCCGCCTTCAACTCAGCCAGCCTCGATTTGCTGGGCATAACCAGGCTCCTCTTCCCCGAACAAAGACCTCTAACATCTTTAATTGATGAGCTGAGTGCAGTGGAGGCTTCGTAGGAACATCCGAATAGCCCGCTCCATACGATGGCGCTCGACATTATAACCTCCTCAACAAACATCAATGGGAGTTCATTAAACCCCTTATCTATCAACTTTTCCTCCTCAGTGAGGATTGGGGTCGCAAACTTTTCTAAAAAAAAACAAAGCATCAAGTTAGCTGTCACGACCCGATCCACAGAGTACTATATTGTCCGCTTTGGCCCCAAGGCCCGCATGACTTTAAAACCCGTAGTATTTTGTAGATCCAACCTCATACATATATAACACATCCCTTCCCCCACCTAGGCGATGTAGGACTATAATATCCCCTTGGTAGCTCGCCCAATATCTCTAGGGATTCACGAGCCTATTGGGCTTTCGCCATCACGAGCCTTTCCCACACCCTCCCCCTCCCTTCAGGTCTGCCCACACAAGTGTATCACAGTCCACCCCTAAGGGAGCCCAACGTCCTCATTGACACACTTTCGGCTAGGTCCGACTCTAATGTCATTCTGTCACGACCCAATCCACATGATAAATATTGTTCGCTTTGGGCCCAAGGCCCGCACAGCTTTAAAAATCGTAGTACTTTAATAGATCCAATAAAGTTGGGCTCCCTTGGGGGGGTGGATTGTAACACTCTCTGTGGTTGGGCTCAGGAGGCTGGCAGGCTACCAGGTGTGGGCGGGCTCAGAGGCTGGTAGACTGCCTCAGTGTTATAGTCCCACATCGCTTGGGCGAGGGATGGAGATGTGCTATATATGTATGATTTTGGATCTATATGATACAACGCGTTTTAAAGTCGCATGGGTAGTTAAGTTGGGCCCAAAGCGGACAATATATTACTCTGTGGATCGGGTCGTGACAGAATGGTCGTAACAATATAGTACTCTTTGGGCACCCTTAGGGGGGTGGACTGTGATACCCTTGTGTGGGCGGATCTGAGGGGAAGGGTGCGGGAGAGGCCGTGATGGCGAAGTTCAATAGGCACGTGGATCCCAAGAGGGGTTGGGCGAGCTACCAAGGGAAGATTATAATCCCACATCGCCTAAGTGAGGGAAGGGGATGTGTTATATATGTACAAGGTTGGATCTACAAAGTACTACGCGTTTTAAAAGTCGTGCGGGCCTTTGGCCCAAAGCGGACAATATAGTACTCTGTGGATCGGGTCGTGACATTAGTGCTACATCTGAAATTCAAGATGGTAAGAAAACGACACAACACTTACTAAGATCAAACTAGAAGAATCTGGGGACCCGACATCCTCCCAACTTGAAGAATGAGGAACTCGCTGAAGCCAGAAACCAATACTTCTGCCAAAACTCAATATCACCCGTTACAAGATGCAAACAATTTGGAGTGTTCAACACACAAACACCTCTAGAATCCAATCGAGCGGAAGTCATGCGTTGAACTATCGGTGGAGTCAAGCGAAGGCCAGCATCATTCGCTCTGATAAAGGACACAATCAAAATTTTAAACCCACTCGGAGCCATCTGAGCGGGGGGCATACAGAGGAAAATGAAGAAACGCCAAATGTCGTTCGACACTGGAAACTGAAGTCCGAATTCAAACATACCCTGGTGCAGTCCTATATACCTCTGTGGGGGTGTAGTCGGAGTCCAACCCGTCAACTTGGGGACAAGCTCCAAATCTTCGAGAACGTGGTACAGACCCCGAAGCCTAATTAACTCAGTTTCATCAATCGAGCTATCTTCAAAGAGCTTGTGGCAGGTTTAAGACAACTCTTGTGCGGGAGTAAGTTCATCGTTAGCCGCCATTGAAGGAAAGTGAACTTCAAACTTTGCAAAAGGACACTCGTGCAAAAGAAAACACGAGGCAGGGACAAAAAAATGTCTCAGAAAATATAAATTTTTTTTCCTTGAAACAATGGCTATTTATAAAGAACTTGAAATCGCACCCCTTCTTTTCGAGCAATCACGTATTCATTAATGCTATGTGCCGCTCGAGACAACGCTTCGGGTTCAATCACTACGATGATACAACCACTTTTAAGAGATTTAGTGGACCGACTAGACGCCCCACTAACTCGGGGGAGTAGCTGATGATACACCGAAATGTCATTTCTTTACATCGTACACATGTTATGATGATATCAAGAAATAACAGGGCCAAACATCAGTCTAACACTGATCCGACCCAAACAACATCAAGTTCGCGAAGTGCAGTTTGCCAGCCGAACTCGAATTCATGTGGCTTGCTAAGCCCACACATCTCATGACCATCCTTATACTCGTAAGGCCTATTGAGGCAAGTATCTTGGGATCGACTTCGGACAGGTGAGCCAACAATACGTTGTCTCCAACTAGAAAATAAATACTAGAGTATACGTCCTATGTAGAATTTCCATGTATGGACAACACTCCAATGGCAAACTATCTCCCGCGTATCTAGGAGCACGGGTCTAACAAAGAAACTTTTCTCGACAAAACAACTCCTAATTGTAGAAGGATTTCCTAGAAGATCTCTTTCCCTAAACTACGCCACTGATGGCTTGGCCGAACCAGGACTCCAACATTATAAATAAGACAGGAAGTTGGTGAATAAAGGTACGCTACAAATTTTATGTTTATAGCTTTAAGCCTTCCTCAGAGACCTGTCTGGCTTAAGCATCAAAGTGCCATTGGCCACCACAACGGTGGTCCGTGGCTCACGTGCATTTCTTGTGCAGGGAGCATAAATCGACTACATCCAATTTTATAGACGACTTATAATGACTTAAGCAAGATTGCAAGACCATTGATTAATCTCTTAGCAAAGGATACACCCTTTGAGTCCACTAAGGCATGTATTGTTGCCTTTGAGCAACTGAAGTCTTCCCTCCATATGACAATCGTTATTCATTTAGCTTATTGGAATCTTCCATTTCAAATTATGTGTGACACATCTGATTATGCGGCAGGGTTTTTTTTTGGGACGAGTGGATAATTGGCATATGTGATCTACTATGCGAGTAGAACCTTGAATGATGCCTTACTCAATTAGTCTACCACTGAGAAAGAGTTGTTGGCAGTTGTTTTTGTCCTGGACAAGTTTCATTCTTGTCTCCTTGGGTCTATGGTCATTATTTTTACTGATCATGCATCGTTTCTTTTTTTCTAAAAAGGATTCCTGACCCCGTTTTCATACATTGTATCATTCTTATTCAATAATATGACCTAGGTATCCAAGATTAGAAGGGATCAAAGAATGTTGTTGCAACACTACTTATTCCGCCTCATTGTCCAATCTATCAATGATTCTCAACCAATGTCTTATTATTTTCCTGATGAACACTTGTTTGCAATTTCACAAGTACCATGGTATGCAGATAATGTAAACTACCTTGTGATAATCATGTCCCTTCCCAGTGGTCTAAGCTAGGGGTAGGCACAGTCCGGATCGGTTCCAAAATTTGAGAAACCTAACTTGAACCGTTTAAATTAACGGATCCGATCCGATCCGGTCCGAATTCCCTCATTTTGAACATTGAGACCGAACCTAACTCGGACCGTTTGAAACGGTCTGATTTCCACGATTCCAAATTACACATCAATTTATTTTTCATTTTGAACTTGTTCAAGATACAATCGTAAGTCACCAAGATGCATATTCAAATTCAGCAAGTGGCTGACCATGTACAATCAAATTCAAATTCAACAAACCCATGTTATGATGTTTCTGATCAAGCAAAAACTTAAATATAACATGCTTTAACTCAACTAGGAAAATTCATAATGAATGAAGGTTAGCTTTGCTGTAATGTGTATACAAACATGATGATACCTACAACTATATAATGCAGACCCATGTAAAGTCATTGGATGACCATGTACAACATGAACAAATAAACAAACCATCCAAAAGAATTTTGCATATCAAATTAACAACGAGTCAGCAGGTAGAAAGTACTCCTATGTAAAGGACCAGAGAGTACTTCTGCATATCAATTAACATATTCCGAGCTCTTTTGCGGAAGATATTAAAAAGATTGCATTTAATGATGCAGAGGTAGGAAATATACACGAATGTAACCAATCTGTTCTTATTTTTTCTCAGTGGTTTGGGGAGTCCATATAAACCCCCATGCTTGCCTTTCCAAAAAACCAAAAAAAAAAAACAAAGAATCAACAGCAAGTACTATTATTTTTATGAAAAGCAGGCCAGCAACAGCAAATTTTTTTCTTCTTCGCAGTCCTGGTCCTGTATAAACAAACTAAAATCAAAGCAAACCACCCCAATCACAAACCATGTCGTTGTTCAATCAAAACAAGTCCCTCCCTAGCATAAGATTTATAGGCAAGTCAATACCCAAAAACAATGGAATACATCAAAATGAAATCATATTGAAGAGCGTGCCCCCATGTCCATGCAATTAACATCAAGTGTAGATGCAATTTTGTATGCCATTCAAACATAATATGTTACCCCAAAACCAAGGGAACACTATGCAAGTGTAAAGATGGCTCCAAAAGGTGGGATAGGATACGCATTGACTAAGTTAGCAATAAATTTTGCTTTGTAATTGATTCGCTCCAAAATTGTGTGGGAATGAGCTCTAAAATCAATCAGCTCTTTAGGCAGTTTGAATTATGGTCTTCGTCAACCGCAGGACTCGAGGAGCTAAGGGAAGTTTTCCTAATGCGTTGTTCTTGCAACCACTTGAATTACTCACTAACGTGCGGTGTTTCAACAATCCATTTGCTGATAATCTACACTATTTATTTAATTTTTTTTATTTATAGTAACCAGTGGGACCTTTCAGAAATTATGAAAATCAGTTGTGGCAGGAAAGAAAACCATGATTTTTTACACCCCTTTATTTTGGTTTATTGAATTGTAATTTGTTCTGTTTCATGTATGTCCCAATATGATTAATTGATAGGAGTTAGTTACCTATAATTTATTCGCCTTTAACGGCTGCATCAGAATTTTGAAGGGTGATTTGGTCAACCAGCTGATATTTGCTCGTTCATATATGTTAGCATACAAACCATTTAAAAGAGATCAAAGTTGCTTTGGAAAGCAAAAGTATTAGGGGCAAAGTAAAGTAGTTGAACAATGTAGATGGTTGTTGTGTCTCTTTGGCTTTGAATTTTGACCACAAGTCTATTTATACAGGTACACATAGATCTGCTTTCAGTGTGCATCATTCATGTGATAAACAAGCTTTTGTTTTGATGTAGTATTAGACGCCTACAACATTTTTTATTTGGCACCTGCCCCCATATGGACCTTCAGAAATTCAGGTACAATGTGCATAAGAAAATATGGCAAAAGCAAAAGAAACACAAACAAACGCAGAATATGAAATCAGCGTACCTTGTGCGAGAGAAGTGATCGCAGAGATTGATGAAGATTGGAATCGAGGAATCACAAATCTTTATGGGAGAGTTTCGGATTCGAGAGCCAGCGAGTGCAGTGCGAATGGAGGGATAAACACTAACCTTCTTTTGGGACCAAGCTCAGGAAGAAGAGATTGGAATCGAATATTGCTTTCTCCCCGTCTCTCTGTGTGTTCGCTTTCTCGCTGTGTAGTGTGATCTCTCTGGGACCAAGCTATTTGTTTGGGGTAAGAAATGGACCACGGGAGAAGATCTGTAGTGAGAACTTAGAAGATATATAGTAAGAACTTGGAGAAAAAGAAGATGTGGTGGTGAGTGGAGACTCTGCAAATCTGTAAATGAAGAGAACCCAGAGAGTAGAGAAAAGAGAGAAACGACGGAGAGAAGATGAGGTTTGCATTGGTGTTTAGTTGTTTCCATTTTAGCCATTAATATCAAGACAGGTGTACAATGTTATTTAAAACGGGTTTGAACCGGATTGTTTCATTTTAAATAATCGGAATCGGACTCGGACCGTTTTACAATGGATTCGGACTGTATCAAAATTACAAATTTAAAATCCGAGCCGTTTGGAGCAAACGGTTTGGATCGATTTGAATTCGCGGTTCCTCGACCCGTTGCCTACCCCTAGTCTAAGCAAGCGAAAAATAAGTCTCTTGCTAGAGTTAAGGCGTACTGTTGGGATGACATGTACTTATTTAATTATTTTCCTAATGACATAATTCGTCAATGTATCCCTAAGACTAAAGAGTCAGTCATGTCCGTTTGTCATGACAAGGCTTGT